>CM066985.1:110726723-110732018 GCA_033977485.1 Hydrangea macrophylla | reverse complement strand
AAAAGTCCACAGACCGCCTAATTGACACCAACGAGTAAAATCTCCTTGTGCTTCAGGACCCCATAGTAATAACAAAGAATGTGCTAAACTATTAGCAGGAGTAGAAACTGCGGCAGTTAAGAAATTGCAGCCTTCAAATAGGAACTGGCCAATCCATGGGTATACCATGAAGTTACAAAGGTTGTACCTGTGAACCAACCCCCTAAAGCGAAATAGGCACAAGGAAAGAGCAATAGACCGGACCAACCTACAAAAACGAAACGGTCCCTCCGTAACCAGTCATCCATAATATCAAATAAATCATTTTCGTCTTTGGTAAATTTACCAAGGGCTATAGTCATAGTGATCCTCCTATTCAATTACTTCGACCATTTCCGAACACCTCATAGCATTTTCAGGGCGTCCGAAGATTCAATCATTTATGTATGATTTGATTTCTCGCGCACTCCCCCTTCCAATGGGTTCGAAGATAAAAACTCTTTATTGGCTCATTAAACTGACTTAGGTAAATCCATGAACTCAAGTCGATTATTACTTCTTATGCTTACTAAGCATCTGAACCATGAATTGTTTTCTTATGACTCATCAATCAGATAAATGAATTTTTTGAAAGAACTGTTCAAGGAACAACCCCTCTCGCGCTACCAGTTGATCCTCAGATCTACCCCCTTATTTCATCAAGTAATCTTATTCTCGGATCTTGTTCGTTAGATTGAGAAAAATAAATATCTTATATATTTTTATAGATTCTTCTAATTTCGATGTATACTAAACTACTAAAATATCAGAATTTTTTGAATTTACTTTTTCATTTTCTTTTAGTGTCTTCTTTGTTATATTTCCTTTTCTTTTCCTTCAGATGAATCTAAAACTCCAGAGTCTGTCTTTACATACCACAGGTCGAAACAAGAAAGACACTTCAAATATTTTTCTATTTATTTTTATCTGTTAGAAAAAGAGAGAATTTCCTATTTTTTACTTAAATTCAATAATACAATATTCAATAAAATAAATAGGAGACTAGAAATGAAAGTCTTTTTCTCGCATCCATTCTACATCCTATTGTAGGAATAAAACTATCGGATACAGCGATATGGAAATATTTGGTACATGAAGCCACGATCTGATAGATATACATCTAAATATAGAAATCTTATTTATATAGATATAAATTAATCTTGTTCTGCAATCAAAGAAAGATATTGAAAACGGCTCTTATGTTGTAACTTGGAATAAACGTTTCTCTGTGGAGGAACGGAATAACAATTTCTTCCTATAGAATATCTAGGAACAAGAAGATTGAATCGGAAATATCGACAAATTCTTACGGAGTCCAAAGAAATGAAATAAAAAAAAGGTAAACTGTTCCAATTTCATCTCTATCGAATTTGAATATCAGAATAGCGGATATAGTCATGATTCAATGGGTCAGGTCCACTTACTTTTTCTTTTGTTGATTTCTACTCTTTACAATTGATTTGATTGGCATAATGGAAAATAGGGATATGTGGCGATTCAAGAGACGACTTATCATTATTCATGATAATTCTAATTTACTGAACAAATGTTCAACTTTATAACTACTAGACTCTAACTCATTGGAATGATAACTTATTATACAGTCGGTTACCTTTTTTTTATTACAAATATTAACAATATCTCTATTCTCCCTTCAAATATGAAGACTACAACTGGAGTTTTATGAAAAAGACCAAAGCCCCTTATCGGATTTGAACCGATGACTTACGCCTTACCATGGCGTTACTCTACCACTGAGTTAAAAGGGCCTATTTGAGTCAATTCCTGAATGAGTCACTGTGTGGATAAAATAGATCTAATCTATGTACATATATTATATACATAAGTACATGCAGTAGACTCATACTGGCTCATTCTTGAATGATAAAATTGATTTACCTAGCAAGTCTAGGTTAAAATGTAATGAATTGTTTCAAGACCGACCCCATTTCTTTTTTTTTTTATTGAATTGATCCCCATCAGAACTAAATTCGCTTGATTGATACATGTACACCTATCAATTCGACATAGATTTAAGATATTTCATTGAATCGGATAATGAAGAGATTCTCCTTGTCCCTTGACTTGAACCAAATTCTTAGATTAGAGAAAAAACAATTTTCGATAACTTGTTGATCCCTCTTGCCAGATTTGTCCTTTGTTAATGTCCTAGCTTAGTGTAAGATAGAGATAGGCATATCTCATTTTAACAATGACTGAATCAATGAACAAAAGCGGAAGAAACGGAATTTAACCCCCTTGTCTCTTTTCTGAAGGACAAATCACTACCCGAACGAATGCTATCTGTCGTATTATTTGTATTTAATAGAATATCGATTTCTATAACTATAATAGATTTATATAGAGAATAGCGATTAGAATGAATGATTCATGAATGACGAATCAAAAAATTCTCTGAAATCATGAAAAACAGAAAGATCCCTCGGATCTAATCATATCATTCCATTATATTGACAATTTCAAAAAACTGTTCATACTATGATCATAGTATGAGGGCGATCGGGCAAGTATGCCCCCATCGTCTAGTGGTTCAGGACATCTCTCTTTCAAGGAGGCAGCGGGGATTCGACTTCCCCTGGGGGTAGGGTACTACGAAAGGAAGTTGATCATGGATTACCAATAAGCCTAAAATGGATTCTTCCTGGGTCGATGCCCGAGCGGTTAATGGGGACGGACTGTAAATTCGTTGGCAATATGTCTACGCTGGTTCAAATCCAGCTCGGCCCAATAATTCGCCAATCTACCATGAGATGGTATAACCCCCTTGTCCTTCAGAAATACCCGATACGGAGGAATAAAAAAGAATCAAATTTTCTGCTATATCCCTTATTTCCCTGGGATTGTAGTTCAATTGGTCAGAGCACCGCCCTGTCAAGGCGGAAGCTGCGGGTTCGAGCCCCGTCAGTCCCGACGGATCCAATAAATACATCAATTCATCTCTCTCTTTTCTTTTTCCATTTCACTTCTATTGTTTTTTTGAGTTTATGACTAATCGAAGTGGGGAGGTGGTCTGATGATACTTCATCAGATGATTGTACAAGGAAGACGTAGGGTAAGTTATAGAAAAGAAAGAACAGAAAAGAAATAGAAAAGAAAGAATGATAAATAAAAGAATTCTTGATTGGATCAGGAATCCAATTTTAGATTCGGTATGGATAAAAGATCTGTCTATGTTATACTATTCAATTCTCGACGATGAATTGATTTGATAGCTCAGATATTGTTATTCATGATATTGAATAGGATTCAATATCATCGCATCGAGAGGTAATTCATCCATTGAATTTACAGGCGAAAGATTTATCATCTCTATGGGATTAAATCCCGAGTTATTGCGAAGTAAAAAAAACGATGAGATTATGGAAGTAAATATTCTCGCATTTATTGCTACTGCACTGTTTATTCTAGTTCCTACTGCTTTTCTACTTATCATTTACGTAAAAACTGTCAGTCAAAATAATTAATTAATTTGAATGAAACTTGACTTCTGAGTTCTTATCAATGATTGAAGAAAAAAAAATGAAAAGGATTCCAATTTAGTGTCTTAAATGAAATGAGTGGACTAGAATTGGCAGTATTCTATGAGATCCAATAGTATGGTAGAAAGAAATATTCGTATATTTCTTTCTACCATACTATGTAAGTGTATAAAGTTGTACTCTATAATAAACATAAACTAAAGATATATTAGATATAGAGGCTTAATATAGATCAATCTACAATACTATCTTCATATATGTCCATAGCACCCAATTCTATTTCTTTGCTACATTTACTTATTCCGATCAATCTGAAATAATTGAAAGGGAACTCTTACTCTTATGGTTACGGTTCTAATTCCTAGATTTCTTATTATTTCCAATATGAATCCCAATATCCATCGCAAGAATCAAATCAATGAAGGAAAATGGTATGGGCATATATTAATAAAATAACGTAATCTTAGCATTCCGAAAAAGGAATTGATCGAGCCATTGACAAGAGTTCTATGGGAACTTCTTCGGATTTCAAAAAGGAGTAGTAAACCTCACAGATTTTTAACGCTTGAACCATGATATGAAATGAGTCGATAAAGCATAAATCAAATTTCGAAAATAATAAAACAAGCGATAAATACAATACGCAATACGTGACTCGCCCAAGACAAGATCTTATTATGCATAGTATTTTGTTAGACAAAGACTCTATCTATTTTGTTTATCATAGAAAGTGCGTATACACTTAACAGAACGACTTCCTCCTTGAAAAATAATTGAAAAAAGGGAAATAAATAAAAAAGAAAAGGGGTCCGTTCTTCTTCATTGTCCATATATAATTCGGATAAGAGCCCATTTGTTGAAATAGAATAGAAAATTTAGGAAGAATTAGGTTGAAATAAATTTCGTATCATCTGTATCCCTTTTCCTTTCGAAATACAAAGATGGGAATCATTGAAATATTTGTTTGATTGGAAGAGTATTATTCATATAATACCTTATTCCACTAGAATTAGAATCCACTGTAATTTCGAAATGAAGATATTTTAATTTGAATTAAAAAGTAAAAAGGGATTTGCAGAACGATCTATAAAACAATTAATAGAGTTTGATTCCTCAACTCAATTAGTAGTATTTCTAGAGCCCACTTCTTCCCCATACTACGAGTGAAAGGGAAAATGTAAAGACTACCATTAACGCAGCCCAAGCGAGACTTACTATATCCATGTGAATTATGTCCCCTATCTCTATGAATATGAAGGAATTATTCCATTATTCCTCACTAATAATAGTGGAATCAATGGCACAGAGTCAAAAGGGATTCTGACCCAATAGAAGAAATCGACTTATAATTTATACTAAATTCCTATCTGATTTTTAATCGGGAAAGATTAAACACAAGCAAAATACGCAGTAACATCTCAAGGGAATGTTACTAATTGAACATGTAGGAAAAATAAGTCCTATTCTTTTTTTTGTTGACCTTCATAAGTAAAAAGTAAAAGGTATAAAAAGATAGGTCATTATCTATTACATACCTCTATTTCCCATTTAATCTAACCCGTACCGTCTCCCGATTGCTTCTGTGAAACAATTGGGAGACAGTCTATTATATTCTTGACTAGGGGTTGCCGAAAAGAAATTCTTTCGTTTTGCACTTTTAAAAGCCAATTATCTCTCCAATCTAATATTGATTGAATGTCTGAGCACTCAGAGATTCTCGTAAGCCCGTATATTATATAAATAAAGTATCTTCCGCCCTTTCCACAACTACTAATTT
>CM066985.1:110709223-110711723 GCA_033977485.1 Hydrangea macrophylla | reverse complement strand
GTTGATTGTATCATTAACCATTTCTTTTTTTTGGTGCGAGGAACTTATCATGAATCCACTGATTTCTGCCGCTTCCGTTATTGCTGCTGGATTGGCCGTAGGGCTTGCTTCTATTGGACCTGGAGTTGGTCAAGGTACTGCTGCAGGCCAAGCTGTAGAAGGTATCGCGAGACAGCCCGAGGCGGAGGGAAAAATACGAGGTACTTTATTGCTTAGTCTGGCTTTTATGGAAGCTTTAACAATTTATGGACTGGTTGTAGCATTAGCACTTTTATTTGCGAATCCTTTTGTTTAATTTAATCCTAGAAATATGAAAAATACGTCTTTTTCATATTTTATTGCCTTGGATGTCGCTTGCTTTTTCGAATTATATCAAGATTTCACTCCTACAATTACTTATTTTATTCGTTGAGAAACTAATCCAAGGGAAGGACGGATTTGAGGATGAGGAATTAGCATATCGACTCGCTTTCGTCCTTCCCGTTCTTAGTCCAAGGGAAACCTTTGTTGCAACAAACGAGGTAATTCAAAATTTCTAAATTGAATATATTTTTGACTCGATTTAGAAATAATAAAAGAAAAAGTAATAAATAGAAAGAAAAAAGGCGCGAAGTGATACAAAGGAACTCTGTTCTGTTTTTTTTTTTTAGTATAAGAGGAGATCATATGACAAATGTAACCGATTCTTTCCTTTCCTTGGCCCACTGGCCGTCCGCCGGGAGTTTCGGGTTTAATACCGATATTTTAGCAACAAATCCAATAAATCTAAGTGTAGTGATTGGTGTATTGATCTTTTTTGGAAAGGGAGTGTGTGCGAGTTGTTTATTTCAAGAATAGGCTGGGTTCAACCAGCTGTACTTTTTCCGTTATAACTAGGAAAGAAAGGTGCATGATCTCGCGAATTACTTCTGAATAAATTCAGAAATCATATGTAAGAACCATAGCATTTCGTGATTCATTGGTAAATCTACTTTGATTCTCTATCAACCAGTAATGGGAGACCCTTAACATGGTTAAAGCTAAAGCGTTTGAAGTCTAGACGAAGCATGGTACTCTTTCTACCACTATGTTAATACAGAGATGGTTTTAAAATGAATATTTTTCGATATAGAACACTCGTGTCGGTAAAATGATTTTGAACCGTTTATTGGAAAAATGGGTATTTCATCCTTTTTTATTCAATGCTGAATCGACGACCTATGTATTAGGTATAAAGTAAGAAGAATTTTTTGAATTTGAATAAAAAAAAGAAACAACTTTGCTGACAATTACATATTTTTTGTTTAGTCAGAAGAGTCCTCCGAATATTTGGGTCTTGGATTAGTGATCCGTTTCGATATTTTTCTTTTAGACTACGAACAGAGAAGAGAGGATAGGCTCATTATATTCAAAAAAAAAAGATATGGGAATTTACCATAATTAATTGAAGTAATTGAGCGTGAGAGCCAAATGAATCGAAAGATTTATGTTTGGTTCGGGAAGGGATCATGGAAGTTTTGAAATAAATGTAAAGATAATCTACTTTCATTAAGTGATTTATTAGATAATCGAAAACAGAGGATCTTGAATACTATTCGAAATTCAGAAGAACTACGTGGGGGAGCCATTGAACAGCTAGAAAAAGCCCGGGCTCGCTTGCAGAAAGTGGAAATGGAAGCAGATCAGTTTCGAGTGAATGGATACTCTGAGATAGAGCGAGAAAAGTTTAATTTGATTAATTCAACTTATAAGACTTTGGAACAATTAGAAAATTACAAAAATGAAACCATTCATTTTGAACAACAAAGGGCGATTAATCAAGTCCGACAACGGGTTTTCCAACAAGCCCTACAAGGAGCTCTAGGAACTCTGAATAGTTGTTTGAATAACGAGTTACATTTACGGACCATCAGTGCCAATATTGGCATGTTTGGGACGATGAAAGAAATAACTGATTAGTCCTTCTACTGTAGGCATTATTTTTTTTTTTCAAATTTCAAAAAAGAATTTAGAAATACTCATGGTAACCATTCGAGCCGACGAAATTAGTAATATTATCCGTGAACGTATTGAGCAATATAATAGAGAAGTCAAAGTTGTAAATACCGGTACTGTACTTCAAGTAGGCGATGGCATTGCTCGTATTCATGGTCTTGATGAAGTAATGGCAGGTGAATTAGTAGAATTTGAAGAGGGTACAATAGGCATTGCTTTGAATTTGGAATCAAACAATGTTGGTGTTGTATTAATGGGTGACGGTTTGATGATACAAGAAGGAAGTTCTGTAAAAGCAACAGGAAGAATTGCTCAGATACCAGTGAGTGAGGCCTATTTGGGCCGTGTTATAAATGCCCTGGCTAAACCTATTGATGGTAGAGGTGAAATTTCAGCTTCTGAATCTCGGTTAATTGAATCTCCCGCTCCGGGTATTATTTCGCGACGTTCCGTATATGAGCCTCTTCAAACGGGGCTTATTGCTATTGATTCGATGATCCCGATAGGACGTGGTCAGCGAGAATTA